>OU696499.1:10270000-10285000 GCA_916048165.1 Spilarctia lutea | reverse complement strand
ACCTAACCTAACCTAACCTAACCTAACCTAACCTAACCTAACCTAACCTAACCTAACCTAACCTAACCTAACCTAACCTAACCTAACCTAACCTAACCTAACCTAACCTAACCTAACCTAACCTAACCTAACCTAACCTAACCTAACCTAACCTAACCTAACCTAACCTAACCTAACCTAACCTAACCTAACCTAACCTAACCTAACCTAACCTAACCTAACCTAACCTAACCTAACCTAACCTAACCTAACCTAACCTAACCTAACCTAACCTAACCTAACCTAACCTAACCTAACCTAACCTAACCTAACCTAACCTAACCTAACCTAACCTAACCTAACCTAACCTAACCTAACCTAACCTAACCTAACCTAACCTAACCTAACCTAACCTAACCTAACCTAACCTAACCTAACCTAACCTAACCTAACCTAACCTAACCTAACCTAACCTAACCTAACCTAACCTAACCTAACCTAACCTAACCTAACCTAACCTAACCTAACCTAACCTAACCTAACCTAACCTAACCTAACCTAACCTAACCTAACCTAACCTAACCTAACCTAACCTAACCTAACCTAACCTAACCTAACCTAACCTAACCTAACCTAACCTAACCTAACCTAACCTAACCTAACCTAACCTAACCTAACCTAACCTAACCTAACCTAACCTAATCTAACCTAACCTAACCTAACCTAACCTAACCTAACCTAACCTAACCTAACCTAACCTAACCTAACCTAACCTAACCTAACCTAACCTAACCTAACCTAACCTAACCTAACCTAACCTAACCTAACCTAACCTAACCTAACCTAACCTAACCTAACCTAACCTAACCTAACCTAACCTAACCTAACCTAACCTAACCTAACCTAACCTAACCTAACCTAACCTAACCTAACCTAACCTAACCTAACCTAACCTAACCTAACCTAACCTAACCTAACCTAACCTAACCTAACCTAACCTAACCTAACCTAACCTAACCTAACCTAACCTAACCTAACCTAACCTAACCTAACCTAACCTAACCTAACCTAACCTAACCTAACCTAACCTAACCTAACCTAACCTAACCTAACCTAACCTAACCTAACCTAACCTAACCTAACCTAACCTAACCTAACCTAACCTAACCTAACCTAACCTAACCTAACCTAACCTAACCTAACCTAACCTAACCTAACCTAACCTAACCTAACCTAACCTAACCTAACCTAACCTAACCTAACCTAACCTAACCTAACCTAACCTAACCTAACCTAACCTAACCTAACCTAACCTAACCTAACCTAACCTAACCTAACCTAACCTAACCTAACCTAACCTAACCTAACCTAACCTAACCTAACCTAACCTAACCTAACCTAACCTAACCTAACCTAACCTAACCTAACCTAACCTAACCTAACCTAACCTAACCTAACCTAACCTAACCTAACCTAACCTAACCTAACCTAACCTAACCTAACCTAACCTAACCTAACCTAACCTAACCTAACCTAACCTAACCTAACCTAACCTAACCTAACCTAACCTAACCTAACCTAACCTAACCTAACCTAACCTAACCTAACCTAACCTAACCTAACCTAACCTAACCTAACCTAACCTAACCTAACCTAACCTAACCTAACCTAACCTAACCTAACCTAACCTAACCTAACCTAACCTAACCTAACCTAACCTAACCTAACCTAACCTAACCTAACCTAACCTAACCTAACCTAACCTAACCTAACCTAACCTAACCTAACCTAACCTAACCTAACCTAACCTAACCTAACCTAACCTAACCTAACCTAACCTAACCTAACCTAACCTAACCTAACCTAACCTAACCTAACCTAACCTAACCTAACCTAACCTAACCTAACCTAACCTAACCTAACCTAACCTAACCTAACCTAACCTAACCTAACCTAACCTAACCTAACCTAACCTAACCTAACCTAACCTAACCTAACCTAACCTAACCTAACCTAACCTAACCTAACCTAACCTAACCTAACCTAACCTAACCTAACCGACTCTCGTAGCTTAGATGGCCGAGAACGCATCGTTTTTACCTAGTTCCGCAGTGTAAAATCGTACAAGTGATAAAATTCTTACGAATCTTATCGAGTGATATACCAAAATTTGCGCCGTCGCGAGACGAATTTGGTATAGAAAACCGCGTGAAAATCCGACCAAAACTGTGAAAGTTATAGTGCAAAAACTAAAAACTTTGTGACAAAAAGTGACTGTAAACTTTATCTTCCCTATAACTTCGGATTTCGATCTGCAACACCGTGTTTTGGATCTGCAGAAGTGCGTGTGTTTAGTGTACGAACAATTTAAGACATTTTACGGATTTTTTGATTGACTATTGCCAAAGTTGTGGCGTTTTTTCGAAAATTTTTTCGACCAAAACGTCACACGGAAACACAAAAGTGCTTGTAACTCCAAAAATACTGAACAACCTCCGGTTTTTCAACTGCGAGAGTACGTGTCTCAGGCGCCCGCGTCTATTGAGACCTTTTTCAGAATTTTTAATTGTATATTAGTGGAGTTATAAGGATTTTTCCAAAAGGGTGTGGCCGGTGGAAAAATTTTTTCATCACCACCAATCCCCACTGGCGATAGCTTAAAACCTGCACACGAAGGAGACGAACTTAACGGTGAAAACCCCAGTTAAATCGGACCAGAACTCAGAGACTTATAGGACAATATATGTTTTAACAATAAACTGTGAAAGTGACACTTAAAATTGTGAAAAAACTTGGATTTTCATTAGTGACCCCTGTGTGTTCAGCTCTGCGAGGGTGTGTCTCGGGGATACCATTCTTCTGAGACCCCTCTCAAGAGATTTGGACCACATTTGCAGGAGTGACACCCCTTTTTCTTTAAAAAGGGTGTGGTGGTGAAATCCAAGATCCTGGTCCCCTGGGTGAGCTACTGAGACACTAATACGTGAGTGACGGTGAACTGCACCAGAGACAGTTTTTAGATTTTAATTTAGTGTACTAATTTAGTTTTTATAGTGACATTTAGCTTGACAGACATTTACCACCCTAACTTTAGGGGTTGTGTTTTCACCCCCTCGAAAAACATATAACTAAATAGTGCACGACGTGACGGAACTTTAGAGACCTTCCTGGCTCAAATCAGTTGAGAAACAGGGTATTTGTAGTGTTAAACAACTCTTTATAACCTATAAATTCTAGTGACGTCACACTTAGGAATGTGTCTAGTGAAAGGGTTAAGACAGTAGAACTTGGACAAATAAACTTAAAAATAACTCCGGACTGGCTTGTCCGTTTCTCTTAAAAATTGGTGATTGGGAGCTCCTTGTGGGGGCCCACCTTTTGATAAAACTACTCGGACCATTTCCTGGAGGATTCCCTCAAATAGAGGGGATAAACCAGGAAAACTTAAAATTTCTTGGCCTTGTTTAGGCCAAATCCGAAAATTTTCTTTGGGTTGGGATCCCCTCAGCAGGGGCCAACTGCCTGGCGCCCTAGATCGGGCCGTCGGGAAGGAGATCTGGGAGAAAACAGGAAGAAACCCAACTTTGGCCTGGGTGGTCCAAAGTGAAAAATTCTTTTTGCTAGTGGCCCGGGATAGGCCACATAAACTGTCACCAAAAAGAGGGATCTGTAGAGGGTCACAGTCCCTCAAAACAATAGATATTAAGTTTTTGAAATTTTAATTTATTTAAATTAATTTGTTTGACACAAAGGAATTTTTTGTTTTTATTTAATTTCCAAATTATTGGAACTGATACGGGACTGTATACATCCCCTAAATAAAGCGACAGTCCCAATTGGGAATATTTACATCTCCTCATAGGGGATAAAATTAATATTAAGTTTTAAATTGAAAATTTTATAATAATTTATTTGAATTTTTGTTGTTTGTCCAATTTGTGTAATTTTTAGTATATAGACAGTACCCCCTTCTACAGGGTCAATTAATTCTAACTGCACCCCATTATACAGGGTGTACAATTTAATTTTAAGATTGACAATTTTCCCCGTACAAAAAACATGTCTCATACGTCACATGCAACTGCGGCCGTAGGGAAACGGGCCTCTTCTGGCTCCAATACCTCGCCCTCGCTGGATGCGGGTGCCGCCAGGAAGAAAGTCCTCGACTCTACTCCCACTGACCAGCTCCTCCAGGATGCTATGCGGACCTTTGAAAAAATAACACAAAAGGTCCAACAATACTCTCAGATGAGGAGAGACGTAAGAAACTACCTGGAGGACACATCCTGCGATGGCATGTACATCATCTATGCGCTCAGGGATAGAATTAGAAGTCTGGAGGAGGCGGCATCCGGGGCCGTGGGCGCGACTGACACGAAGGCGCCTGCGGCGGCCTCGCCCTCGCAGCTTGAGGGTCGAGTCCTGGCAAAGTTGGAGGAGGTTCGGGGCTCGATCCTTGAGCAAATAAACAAAGCCCATCAGGCATTAAGGGAGGGGTTCCGGGACATGGAGAAGGCCAACGACGAGCGTTGCCATAAAGTAGTAGATAGGGTCTCGGAAAAAATGGAGGAGACACAAGTCGAAATCGACATGGCGACCGAGGGCCTTGTTGTGCGTGCGCAGACCCAGGTTGAGGACCTAATCGGGACTGTCGCCAGAGACATAATAGTAGACACCAAAACGCACATCAGCGACGCCGTCGGGGCGCTCCGCGTCGCGGAACCCTGTCCTAGCCCTGCGTCTTACGCTAGTGTCGCAGCGGCCGGACCCGGGCGCCGACCGGCTCTTCACTCGATGGCGGTCACCTCAAAGGATGAGCAGGAGACGGCCGGAGAGGTGCTCGCCAAGGTGGAGAAGGCGGTCGACGCCAGGCGTACCGGCCTCAAAATATCAAAGGCCAGGAAGGCCAAAAATAGCACTATTATATTGGGCTGCGATACTGAGGTGGAGGCAGCAAGATTGAAAAAACAAATTGAAAGTAGTAACGGCGGGCTTGTGGTGGTGCCCATGAAAAATAAAGACCCCCTGGTCGTTCTTAAAGACGTCCACAGGGAGAGCGACAATGAGGAAATGTTAAAAACTCTCTATACACAAAACTCGGATATTTTCATGGGCCTACCACAAGGGGAGAGAGAGGCCTGTATTAAATATAGAAAGAAGACAAGAAGTCCGGGGACTGCCCACATAGTCCTCCAGGTAAAGCCAAGGGTTTGGCGGAGGATGACGGAGGCCGGAACCCTCTACCTTAACCTGCAGAGGGTTAGGGTGGAGGACCAGTCTCCGCTCGTCCAATGTACCAAATGCCTGGCATTCGGCCATGGCCGCAAATTCTGCACCGAGGGCGCGGACAAATGTAGTCACTGTGGAGGCCCGCACTTGCGCAAGGACTGCGCCGACTATAGTGCGGGCTCCGGACCTCAGTGCTGCAACTGCTCGCGCTCTGGGCAGCGGAATGCGGACCATAACGCCTTCAGCGCCGAATGTCCTACCCGTAGCAAATGGGATTATCTGGCGAGGGAGACAACAGCGTACTTGTGACCCACCAACACACAACTACACACTATACAAAACAGACATAAATACTAAACACTGATTTAATTATTATATTATGATTATATAAAAATATATCAGAACATGGACACTATCACAGACACTAAGATAACATATATTTGCTAGACATACATAAGAAGGACACAGCTCACAAAAAGGTACGTGGCAATTGTATATATTACATTATATATACATATTGCCAAATAGTGGGACATGTAGAAAAGAGTGAGTTGTGGAAGGGTACACACATGCAAAATACTAAACAAGTAAACAAAAACATGCAAACAATACAGATACACCAGTCATGAGTAACGAGTCTCCCTTATCCTGGGGGAGTGGGTGGGAAGCCACCGGACATAAACAGACATACTGACCGACTTCTCATACCTGATAACAGTGTGCAAAAAGCCTCTAAAAAGATAATATTCCGCAAGAATACGGTGCTAAATTAAATTAACAGGCGACTAAATAGACATGGAAAAAATAGCTAAGACAAAACAGACAGGCTGCAAACGGCATAAAAATTGTATGGAAAATATAAGTATGTATTGTGACGTAAATAATGAATATATTTGTGTAATAAGTGTAAATAAGTAATAGTAAGGATAAATAGAAAACAATAGACATATAAGTATAGTGCATATTGATAGGATTAATAAGATACAGACAGATTAAATAAAGATGGAAAAACACGCCGATCCTTGCTAGTGCAAAGATGGCGGCGCAACAACGTGAAGAATGAGTAAACAAGCAATAGTACTTAGATAAATTATAGAATCATGTAGATGGACAAATGTGTGTACAAAGAAATTGAATATACGCTGTGTACACACATTTGAACATACTAAATATATATATATACATATAAATATATATCTTGGAAATTAGAAAAATAAATAGTAATTGTAAGTGATAAAATCATTACCAAAGTTAAGCAGCGTTGGACGGGACCACTGTTTGGATGGGTGACCGCCTGTGTGCTGTTTTTGTTATTGTTTGTTGTATTTATTTTTGATGTTTTTATTAAAGAAAATTATACATTGTAAAGAATAGAAATGAATAAAATAGTGAATTTAAATATAAAAACTAGAAGTATATATAAGCAAATAAATGTTGCAAAAAATTGAAATATGTGTAAGTGGCAAGTAATGTAAGTAAGAAATTGGAAATATAAATAAATAATATATATGTGTTATAAAAATTTAAAATGTATGAATGGCAATTAACGACCACCAGGTTAAGCGACACTGGGTGAGGTCGGAAATTGGATGGGTGACCGCCCGAAGGAGTTGTTTTTGTTGTTTTATTATTAAGAAATTTATATATGATAAATAATAGAAACAAATAAAAATAGTAAATTTAGATAATAAGACTAGAAATACATATAAATAAATAAATATTGTAAAAAATTGAAATATGTATAAATAACAAGTAATGTAAACAAAATCAGATGTATAAATAAAGGAATATATAATGAAATAACTGAAGCAATTGAAGTGGCGGGTTCCGGCCTCACCTAAGGTTAAGCAACATTGGGTGAGGTCGGAACTTGGATGGGTGACCGCCCGAAAAAAATATTTTTGTTGTTTTTTATTAGGAAATTTTATGTATGATAAAGAATAGAAATGAATAAAAAATAGTAAATTAAATATAAAGACTAGAAATACATATAAATAAATAAATATTGTAAAAAATTGAAATATGTATAAATAACAAGAAATGTAAATAAAAAATCAGAAGTATAAGTAAAGGAATATATATTGGAATAATTGAAACTTGGAATGGCAAATTCCGACCTCACCTAAGGTTAAGCAACATTGGGTGAGGTCGGAACTTGGATGGGTGACCGCCCGAAAAAATTATTTTTGTGGTTTTTTTTATTAAGAAATTTATATAAGGTAAAGAATAGAAATAAATAAAAATAGTAAATTCAAATATAAAGACGAAGTATATATAAATAAATAAATAGTGTAAAAAATTGAAATATGTATAAATGACAAGTAATGTAAACAAAAAATCAGAAGTATAAATAAAGGAATATATAATAAAGTTGAAACAGTTGAAATGGCGGATCCCGACCTCACCTAAGGTTAAGCAACATTGGGTGAGGTCGGAATTTGGATGGGTGACCGCCCAAAAATTGTTTTTTGTACTTTTTACTGTCATTAAATTAGTAACATCGGGCGCGGTCGGTATTAGGATGGGTGACCGCCCAAGAATAATTAGTTGGAAAATTTTTGTTCTTTTTTTTTTGAAAATGTTATAAGGGAATGAAACAATAAATAACACATGTATAAAAAATAAAGTAGAAACACATAGATAGAAAATAGTTGGACATAAATAGTTAGAAAATAAACAATTAGAACACAACAAGTGCACAAGTGTGTGTTCACAGAAACTGTGTGTACGCTGTGGACACACAATTGAACACTTTAACATATTATTATATATACATATATATTAAAAATATATCGACACCACTACACATAGCACTATATTATGCACAAATAGATACACAAGGTCCTGTCGATATCTATGGACGGGGAAAAGCAGGAAAAAAAACCTAACCTAACCTAACCTAACCTAACCTAACCTAACCTAACCTAACCTAACCTAACCTAACCTAACCTAACCTAACCTAACCTAACCTAACCTAACCTAACCTAACCTAACCTAACCTAACCTAACCTAACCTAACCTAACCTAACCTAACCTAACCTAACCTAACCTAACCTAACCTAACCTAACCTAACCTAACCTAACCTAACCTAACCTAACCTAACCTAACCTAACCTAACCTAACCTAACCTAACCTAACCTAACCTAACCTAACCTAACCTAATCTAACCTAACCTAACCTAACCTAACCTAACCTAACCTAACCTAACCTAACCTAACCTAACCTAACCTAACCTAACCTAACCTAACCTAACCTAACCTAACCTAACCTAACCTAACCTAACCTAACCTAACCTAACCTAACCTAACCTAACCTAACCTAACCTAACCTAACCTAACCTAACCTAACCTAACCTAACCTAACCTAACCTAACCTAACCTAACCTAACCTAACCTAACCTAACCTAACCTAACCTAACCTAACCTAACCTAACCTAACCTAACCTAACCTAACCTAACCTAACCTAACCTAACCTAACCTAACCTAACCTAACCTAAGCTAACCTAACCTAACCTAACCTAACCTAACCTAACCTAACCTAACCTAACCTAACCTAACCTAACCTAACCTAACCTAACCTAACCTAACCTAACCTAACCTAACCTAACCTAACCTAACCTAACCTAACCTAACCTAACCTAACCTAACCTAACCTAACCTAACCTAACCTAACCTAACCTAACCTAACCTAACCTAACCTAACCTAACCTAACCTAACCTAACCTAACCTAACCTAACCTAACCTAACCTAACCTAACCTAACCTAACCTAACCTAACCTAACCTAACCTAACCTAACCTAACCTAACCTAACCTAACCTAACCTAACCTAACCTAACCTAACCTAACCTAACCTAACCTAACCTAACCTAACCTAACCTAACCTAACCTAACCTAACCTAACCTAACCTAACCTAACCTAACCTAACCTAACCTAACCTAACCTAACCTAACCTAACCTAACCTAACCTAACCTAACCTAACCTAACCTAACCTAACCTAACCTAACCTAACCTAACCTAACCTAACCTAACCTAACCTAACCTAACCTAACCTAACCTAACCTAACCTAACCTAACCTAACCTAACCTAACCTAACCTAACCTAACCTAACCTAACCTAACCTAACCTAACCTAACCTAACCTAACCTAACCTAACCTAACCTAACCTAACCTAACCTAACCTAACCTAACCTAACCTAACCTAACCTAACCTAACCTAACCTAACCTAACCTAACCTAACCTAACCTAACCTAACCTAACCTAACCTAACCTAACCTAACCTAACCTAACCTAACCTAACCTAACCTAACCTAACCTAACCTAACCTAACCTAACCTAACCTAACCTAACCTAACCTAACCTAACCTAACCTAACCTAACCTAACCTAACCTAACCTAACCTAACCTAACCTAACCTAACCTAACCTAACCTAACCTAACCTAACCTAACCTAACCTAACCTAACCTAACCTAACCTAACCTAACCCAGTCTCGTAGCTTAGATGGCCGAGAACGCATCGCTTTTAACCCGTTCCGCTCGTTAAATTCGTACCAGTGAGAAAATTCGCTTGAATTTTGACAAACCGCATATCAAAATCTTCGTCGTCGCGAGACGATTTTGATGCAAAAAACCGCGTGGGAATCGAACCAGGACTTAAAAAGTTATAGTGTAAAAACTGTAAACTTTGTGACAAAAAGTGACAGGGAAGTTTGTTTCCCCTAAATCTCCGGATTTAGATCTATAACTTAGTGTTTTCGATCGGCGCGATTGTGTATGTTTAGTGTACGAACAATTTAAGACCTTTTACAGACTTTTAAAGTGACTATCACCAGAGTTGTGGCGTTTTTTCCAGAAAATTTTTCTGTCAAAACGTCACACGAGCATAGAAAAATCCTTATATCTCCGGAAGTAGTAAACAACCTCCGGTTTTTTAACTGTTAGAGGTTGTGTCTCAGACGTCTGCGTCTTTTGAGACCACTTCCAAAATTTTTCATCGTTTTTTGGTGGAGATATAAGGAATTTTAAATAAGGGTGTGGCCGATGAAAAAATTTTTTCATCACCACCAATCCCCACTGGCGATAGCTTGAAAGCTGCACGTGGACTAGACGATCGTGTTAGTGAAAACCCCAGTGAAATCGGACCAGAAATAAGTGAGATATAGGACATAATAACTTTTGACAATAAACAGTGATTGTGACACTTATTTTTGTGAAAAACTTGGTTTTTTATTTAGTGACCCCTGTGTGTCCAGCTTTGTGAGGGTGTGTCTCGGGGATACCTATCTTTTGAGACCCCTCCCAATAGTCTTGGACCACATTTACAGGAGTGACACCCCTTTTTCTTAAAAAAGGGTGTGGTGGCAGAGGTCCCAGATCCTGGTCCCCTGGGAGAGCTACAGAGACATATAAATGTGAGTGACGGTGAACTGCACCAGAGACAGTTTTTAGCTTTAAGTTTAGTGCACTAGTTTAGTAGTTATAGTGACTTTTAGATTAATTGACATTTACCACCCTTATTCTAAGGGTAGTGTTTTTACCCCCTCACCCAACACATCATTAAATAGTGCACAACGAGGCGGAACTTTTGAGACCCTTTTGGCTCAAATCGGTCAAAAAACCGAGGAGCAACAGTGTAGTGAACATTTTAAAATTCTTTAACCCTTTCTGTGACGTCACGACATTGGAATTTATTCTAGTGAAAGTGATAAGACAATTGAACTTGGACAAACTTTGTGATAACTCCGGACTGGCTTGTCCGATTCTTTTAAAAATCGGCAATCGGGAGCTCCTTATAGGGGTCCCCCCTTTTGACAACACTCGTTGGACCGTTTCCTGGAGGATTCCCCTGATAAAGGGGATAAACCAGGGAAACGTGAACAACTTGGCCTGGTTTGGGCCAATTCCAAAAATTTTCATTGGGTTGGGATCCCCTCAGCGGGGGCAAACTGCCTGGTGACTTGGATTGGACAGTCAGGGAAGAGATCCGGGAATAACAGGAGGAAACCCAACTTTGGCCCTGGTGGTCCAAAGTGGAAAATTCCTTTTACTTACGGCCCGGTATAGGGTGCAGAACCCGTCACCAAAAAGAGGGACCTGTAGAGGGTCACAGTCCCTCACAACATTAGATTTTAAGTTTACAAAATTTTAATTTATTTAATTTAATTTGAATTACTTTGTTAGGAACAGAAAATTATTTTTATTTATTTGAAATTTGAAATTCTGAAAATTTATTTTGGGACTTATATATCCCTAAAACATAAAACCAGTCCCAATTGGGAAAATTTACATCTCCCCAGGGAGAAAGAAGAGAAATTAAGTTTATAAAACTTAATTTATTTAGAATTAGTTTGTTAGGAACAAAAAATTATTTTATTTATGTAAATTTAAAAATTTTAAAAATTGATAGGGGACCTTGTACATCCCCAAAAGACAAAGACAGTCCCAATAGGGAAAATTTACGCCCCCTTATAGGGGAAAAATTAGTTCCTAAGTTTATATTGACATCTAAATATTTCAAATTGAAATATCTATTATTAATTAAATTTGTGTATTGACAATACTGACTTGTACCCCCCTTTACAGGGTTAGAAATTAAATTAGACGCACCCCTCTATACAGGGTTGCATATTATCTTAGTTATTGACAATTTTCCCCGCTTAATAATGTACGACACACCGCCAACATCACATGTGGGGGGACAGGCCTCCCCTAACGCTAACAAATCACCCTCGCTAGTGCTGGACGCCGCGAAGACTTTCATCAGGAGACCAGCTACCAAACGGAGGTCACTGGACAACATGTCCTTATATAAGAAGCAGCAGACCATCTATGCTAGCCAGTCCAGTGACCAATTGCTCCAGGAGGTAATGAGGGCCTTCGAGGACATCCCCGCGAAGGTCCAATCATATCCTCAGATGAGGAAGGATGTCAAAACCTTCCTGGAGCAGAGCTCCGACAAGTGTCAACGAATCCTCTTCGAGCTCAGTGGGAGGATGAAGAGCTTGGAGGGGGCGGCGTCCGGCACTGCGGGTGCGGCGGTCGGGGCGACACCTCCCGTAAGGGATGAAGCCGCCGTGGCGGCCGCGCCCTCGGCACAAGTAGGGACTATTTTAGCTAGGCTGGGGAAGATGGAAGACACCATCCACGGGTGGATAAGGGAGTCACACAGCGGCATAAAGGATACCCTGGACTTCATGGAGAAGGAAAGTCAGGATCGAAGCTGCGAACTGGGCATACGAGTCGTCGAGAAAATCGAGGAGGCCCAGGTTGAGGACAACACCTCAAATGAGGTCCTCATCGAGCGGGCACGGTCCCAGATCGAGGATCTGATCGGGACTGTCGCCCGCGACATTATCGTCGAGAACAAGGCACACATCGCCACAGCCGTAGAGATGCTGACTCCCTTGGCTCCCTTGTCTGACCCAGAACCCGTCACCCAGACCTACGCTAGTGTCGCAGCGACCGGACCCCGGCGCCGACCGGCACTCCACTCTTTGGCTGTCACCTCTGAGGACAGACAGGAGACGGCCGGAGAGGTGTTCACCAGAGTGGAAAGGGCGGTCGACGCCAGGCGTACCGGCCTAAAAATATCGAAAGCTAGGAAAGCCAAGAATAGCGTCATCATTCTTGGCTGCGACACTAAAGAAGAGATGGCGAGGGTGAAAGCCCAAATAGAAAGTAAAGGCAATGGGCTCGTGGTAGAGCCCATGAAAAATAAAAACCCGCTGGTCGTCCTAAAAGACGTCCACGCGGAGAGCGACGACGACAAAATGATGTCCGCCATATACAACCAGAACGCGGACATCTTCATGGGCCTACCACAGGAGCAGAGGGAGGCCGTAGTTAAGTATAGAAAAAGGACCAAAAACCCGGGGACCTCCCACATCGTCCTACAGGTGGGACCACAGGCATGGCAGAGGATGACGGCGGCGGGGGTGCTCTACCTGGGCCTTCAAAGGGTCAGGGTGGAGGACCAAACGCCCCTCATCCAATGCACGAAATGCCTGGCATTCGGCCATGGCCGCAAGTTCTGCACCGAGGGTGCGGACAGATGTAGCCATTGTGGGGGCCCGCACTTGCGCAAGGATTGCGCAGAGTACAGTGCGGGTTCGACACCGCGGTGCTGCAACTGCTCGCACTCTGGGTTGCGGGACGTCGGCCACAACGCCTTCAGCGCCGAGTGCCAGACCCGCTCCAAGTGGGATTACTTGGCGAGGGAGACCACGGCTTATCCCTGACACATCTACACACAGATACACACTACACAAAGACACACATAAACAAACATAGATATAAAGAATATATTTTAAAAATATAGGAAGATATCAAAACATGCACACAAACAATAAACACTAGATTACATTATTTAACATACAAACATGGACTGAAACAGTTCACTAATAAGAAAGTAACAACAATATATATTGACACATATACATTGTTTGTTAACAGAAGGATATAAAGGCAAGAGTGAACTGTGGATGGAAACACACATATGCAAAACACAAAAACACGCACACAAAAAACAAAGATACTAAACATAAACACGTGTCGTGGAGGCCTGGTCTTCCCGGAAGGACTGGGGACGGTGTGTGAGGCCTCTGTTTAACAAAAACATAGTGCCCCACAGCAACATGTGATGTCAAAACAAAAACAATAGGCGTTTAATTAAATGTAAAAATAAATTGCTAAGACAAGAGTGACAGGCTTTAAATGTAAAAATATTACTATGAAAAATAGAAGTAAGTAATACAGCGTAAATAGTGCATAAATAAGTAAAATAAATGTAAATAAATACTAGTAGGAAATAACAGATAGCAAAGGACCTGTAAAAATAGTGCATTAAGGAAGGATTTATGTGATGTGGACGAATTTAGTATGTAAGGAATAAACGCGTGGATCTGCTTAGCGCAGAGGTTACCGCGTGGCCATTTGTGTTGATCTCCGTTGCCTAGCAACGGAAATCAACACAAAAGGTAAACAACAACAAATTGCTAGTGTAACTTGTGTCTTATGTACAAGGGGTAAACAACATTGGGCGAGGTCAGTATATGGATGGGTGACCGCCTAGAAATAGTCAACTGTAGGTAATAATATTAGAATTGTATGAAGTGATAATGAGGTTAAGCAGCATTGGGCGAGGTCAATGTTTGGATGGGTGACCGCCCGGATGACGTTTTGTAAAATTTTATAAAATGACTGCCAAAGTCAAGCAACATAGGGCGAGGTCGGTACTAGGATGGGTGACCGCCTGGATGGAGTTTTTTGTAAAATTTTATAAAATAAATACCAAAGTGATGCAACATTGGGCAAGGTCGCAACTTGGATGGGTGACCGCCTGTGTACTGTTTTTGTTATTGTTTTGTCATATTTATTTTTGATGTTTTTATTAAGGAAAATTGTACGCTGTAAGGAATGGAAATGAATAAAATAGTGAATTTAAATATAAAAACTAGAAGTATATATAAGCAAATAAATGTTGTAAAAAATTTAAATATGTATAAGTAGCAAGTAATGTAAGTAAAAAATTGGAAATATAAATAAATAAATATATATGTGTTATAAAAATTTAAAATGTATGAATGACAATTAACGACCACCAGGTTAAGCGACATTGGGTGAGGTCGGAACTTGGATGGGTGACCGCCCGAAAAATTATTTTTGTTGTTTTTATTGAGAAATTTTATATATGGTAAAGAATAGAAATAAATAAAAATAGTAAATTAAATATAAAGACTAGAAATACAAATAAATAAATAAATATTGTAAAAATTGAAATATGTATAAA